>OZ037946.1:627500-632500 GCA_964035595.1 Somion occarium | reverse complement strand
GTGCTCGGTACTTCAACAATCCCGCCCTCCATTGCATTCCTTGTGGGATAGGGAGTTGAAGTTTAGACGATGAGCGGGGATCTATGTTGCGTTCGTCGGTGCTGCCTGGTCGACGTCGTGCGGCCCCTTCTCATTGCTGGATGGATGCGTTCTCTGGACCCTTGTGAATTTTGAGTTTACTTCCTATGGCTTCAAATATTGGACCAGGCGTTGAGTTCGACGACAACTCTTCAACAGCGTCCATGTCAACTGGCCGTTCGGGGGTTTCGGCCAGTAGACATGATCTATACAAACAAAACCACCCAGTCCGGGCTTTGCCCCGGCATCTTCAGAGTAGGGACTGCACGCGCCTGTGCATTTTTAATACTAAGGGAGTATTAATCCCCGAGGCTTGGCAAATACTGCGAGATGTGCTTGATGAAGGCATGTTTCGTGCTATAGCTACTCTGACAAGGATCACACATCTGAATCGCTTGCCCCGTATTGATATGTGGGTGAGAGACGATGTGGCCCCTGGCCTAATGCGTTCTATTAGGGAAATGACCAGGGATCGGACTCCTGCACTTATGGCGGTGATGAAGGGGAGGTTGCGACCAGGCGTACATGAAGGTCCTCTCTCCAGCTGGCGTGTCGCGGTGTGGCATGCCTGGCGTGACGATAAAGTCAAACCATCCCGTGAGCTCCCTGCCTTGAGGTTGAAAACAAACTCTATCTGCTCTTTGAATGTGAATGGATTTCACGCGAAGAGGGTACAGGTAGAGTCCCTGTTGGATCAGTTGAATGTGGCCATCTGTTGTCTCCAAGAGACTCTGGTGGAGGATAGACACTACCCCGTACGCCTATCCCAGTATACCACATACGCTCACCCCAAGGAAGAGGGGTTTCGAGGTCTTGCTGTCTTAGTTGACAAGCAGTACGCCTCATATGAAATCCCCCATGAGTTAGGCCTCGGCTTAATCCATGTGAAGGTAGCTGGCTTGCCCGGTTTAATGAAACCTGTCCATATTTTGGACACCTATTGTCCCAGTGGGGGCAGTCATAGGTCGTTTCGTACGAAACTCATAACTGGTGTTTCGGTCCTTACAGCAAAGATCCTTCAGGTAGACCCTACGGCGCGAATTGTAGCACTCGGAGACTTTAACTGTTCTTCCGAGCAGCTCGACCGTAAATTGGCTAGAAAAGGGCGCGCTCTTGCACGTCTGCAACCGCGAGGATCTGATCTGTCCAGGTTCCCTCTACGGGGGGTGCCTAGGGCGTTGGATCATATTCTTGCAACCGCGGACACGCATGCGTACTTTAATCGACCCCGCGTTATAAGGCGATACAATATTAGTGATCATCGTCCGATTGTCGCGAAGCTCCGCACAGTAGCGGGAGAGACGGCTTCGACAAAAAGGATCCCCACATTTCGGCACGATACTCGGATGATTCACAAATATAGTGAGAAATTTGTACATGATAATCGCTGGGCGGCACTTGCAGAACAGCCCATTGAAGAAGAGGGAGACTATGACCTGTCATCATATGTCGATACCTTTTCGGAGATAATGCATCAGACGACGCTCTCATTTGGCATTAAATCTCAAACCAGCGGTCCCTCGGTCAAATTCCCTCGCAAACTTACGGAGCTTCTGAAACGGTACAGGCGGTATAGTAAACAATACACGAAAGAGCTACGGAGCTCTGGTGTTGCCGATGAGATGACTATGACCCGCTACCGACACGCTAAGTCAGCCTTCAAGAAAGAGCAGAAGGACTGGTTGCGTCGACAGCAGGAGACTCTGTATTCCAGAATCTCAGATGACTTCATTGCGCACGATCATAAGAACGTGTGGAGCCGTCTAAAGTCCCAAGTTAATGAGCAGATACACAGTCGATCCAAAGTCCGAGGATCTGGCTGCATGCCGGTTAAGGATCCCTTGACTGGTGAACTTCAAGTTAACCGTTCCGATGTACTGAGAGTGGCTTCAGAGCATTACGAGAGAGTTCTCACGTATGATGCTGATGGAGCTGTATCGGACAAAGAGCGTTGGGATAAGATTGACCTTGGTGAGAAGTTGCCCGCCCTGAAGAATCTTAATAAAGATTTGACCTGGCGCGAGGCGCTTCAAGCCGTCCGTCGCATGAACCGTAATACGGCGACGGGTAAGGATGGCGTGCATGTAAACGTCCTAAAGGGTCTAGTGAGTGAGGAGTGTATGGCACAGTTGAAGGCTCAAAATCCAGACTGGAGGCGTCCAGATCATGTCCGTGTGGACCTCTCGAGCTCAAACCTGCCTGAAGAACCCCTTACTCCACTGGGTAAAGCGCTATGGAGAGCGCTTGTCGCGAGTTGGAAGGGTGAATCCCTACCGGATACCTGGCACGAGACTATGCTCACGCATCTCCCGAAGCCAGGTAACACGGATCCTGAAAACTTGGACAATTACTGTGGCATTAGTCTGTTATCAGTGGTTCTTAAGATTCTGCTGCAAATCATGACTGAACGTCTGCAGGGCGACGCGGAGGCTGCCAACCTCATCGCTCCTGAACAATCCGGTTTTAGAAAGCGGGAAGAGACAATAGCTCAATTCCTCGCATTGGCAGAAACGGTTCGCCGTAGGCATTTACAGGGACTGCCCACCGTCGGGGTCTTTGTTGACTTTAAGAAAGCTTACGATCGGGTTCCTCACGGCGCCCTTTACCGCGTACTAGAGCATATCGGTGTTCGAGGAAAATTCCTCAACATGGTGAAACACATTTACGATAATGCGAAGGTTGCGGTGCAAATCGATGGATTAGTTGGCAACGCGTTCCGAATGTCACGCGGAACGAAACAAGGTTGTCCATTATCCCCCCTCTTGTTTATACTGTTCATCAACCGCATTTTGCAGAAGTCTTCCGTTGCAGGCGTGTCTGTACCGGGAGTCCAGCAGAACTTAGCGGGTGGCTTATATGCTGATGACTTGATTGCACTTGAAGAGACCGTAACAGCGGCTCAGAATGTGTGCCTGAAGTTATACGAGTGGGGAAAAAGGTGGGGAATGGAATTGGGGATCTCAAAATGTGGCGTGATGCTTTGGTCGAGTGATGACTCTATACACATGGAGTTTGAAGCAGCACGTTTTCCTACACCAGCGGGAGAAATCCCGAAGGTGGAGGAGTACAAGTATCTCGGAATATGGGTCGACTCCACACTGATCGATCACAGAAACGGGTTTTTGGGTGGGGCGAGCTTGGAAATTAGGAATTCTAAGCTACGGGCCAAGGAAGGCCTAAAGGCACTATTCGTGCTTCGTCCTTTGTTCTCTGATAAGCGGTGTCCCATTCCTCTCAAGGTTGCCCTCATCCGTAACTTGATCATGTCACTTATGTTGTACGGATCAGAATGGACGGGTTTCCGCCAGACACATGCTGCACCCCTCCAACGGGTAGTGAATATTGCTATTCGGTGGGTCTTAGGGATACCGGCTATGTCATCCTCTTTTGATATGTATACTTGTTGCTATGAACTTGGCCTCCCCACTATTGAGGAGGAAATGGCGGCGCGGAGAACACGTCTGCATGCCAAGCTCGAGTACGGCACGGAGAAAATGCGCACCTGGCTGCAAATTCTCCATGATCACCGCGATGGATATAAGTCCCCCCACCCACGCTCTTATGTGTGGACTAAGTCGGGCTGGAATTACATCGATCACCTCATTGGTCGCCAGACTGGTCCCCTCCTTGAGGTGAGGGACCTCGACGGTGAGGTCGGATATGGGCATAATGTGATCAACCGGTATGCTACACGACGAAATGTTACGGACGTGGAAGAATTTGAGGCCGATCAGCTTCGACTGAAAGTCTTCCAACTCTTCACGGAGGACGAGCTCGGTACTCGAGTTCGGAATACCAGTGAAGAATCACCACTCCGCCCATGGGCGGCAAGAGCACGCATTTACGAACTGCATCAGCGCAGCAACTCGTACCGTTCACCGTTTGTTGAAAATGCACGTGCGTTAATTGTGGGGATGGACCGTGAAGGAGTAAGCGTAGAGGAGTCCGAGGAGTACTTTCACACCAAGCTTGGTCTTCGCGTCTTAGACGAACCGAGTCTGGTGGAGGAGCGACTCCAGCAGAATAAGGATATTAGTAGCAGTGATCAGGGTAGAACGCTGATGGAGTGGAGACTCGTCCGCAACGTCAGGGACTGCGTTCTAGAGTGACAGATGGCGATTAATCATCACAAATCTTTTGAGTGGTATGATTTCTGGGGCTTCGGGGCAACCCGTGGTTTCCTTCATGCTACACTGTCGCGACCCGACTTAGCTGAGGGTGTACGATGGCTTACAGCCATTCGCATTGGACTCTTTCCGCGGCTGAAAGAGACAAAATATACAGTACCCCTCGTGGAAGACGACGGTTCATTTAATACCGCCGACTGTCCACTTTGCCATGGCAAAGCTGTGGTCGGGCTCGAATGGTCACATTTGTTCATGGACTGTACCCATGGGTTGGTATCATCAGCTAGAAGGGAATTCCTTCGAGTGCCAATCGCTACAATTAAGAGTGCCCTCGCTGTCGGTCAGAAAAAGAAAAACACTCTCAAAGAGATGAGAGGCCAAAGGTTTCTCTTCTGCAGAAAAGTTTCCGGGTGAGACGTTACACCGGGTCTTTCCTGTTGTTCGTTTGGGGTGAGGGGAGGTTTACCGTGTAGTCTGACAATAAAGTAGACTTGACTGGCTATACCACTGAAAGGAGTGTGTTTTTAAGGTAAGTGAAGTCTTAAGCAAGGTATGCCTTAGAGTTCACAAGAGAAAGGAAAGGGATTTAGGATAGCAATCTCAGGTTAAGACAAAGTCAAAGATACACGAAGGTACAATGACCAGCTTTTCTTAAGAAAAGAGTAGGTGTTGAGAAAATTTGAAAGCAGCAGAAGTGGCAGATCGCTTCAGGCTTTTCACTTGCACTTCACAAAGAGAGAGTGTCAAGCTTGGGGACTTTGAGCTTTGCAGGACTTTAGAAATGATAGAATTTGG